>JALIZH010013221.1:0-7500 GCA_030522465.1 Rhipicephalus appendiculatus | reverse complement strand
CAGTTGCGGCATTCCCGTCGTTTGGCGACTGACACCACCGAGTATCAGTGGTGGTGTGTCCTGGTTCCACTCCCTAAGTTTCCGCCTAAGGCCCATCCAACGCCGGACAACCTGCTGGTTCTAGGCAACGTTACCGTGCCTTGGAAGATCGCGTTAGTTGGCGCACTTTCGCTACTTATTTCTTTCTATAGCTAAGCTGTCTTAATTTACCCTGTGGCGTCGTCGTCGTCGTCGCCGTAGTAGTAGTAGTAGTAGTAGTAGTAGTAGTAGTAGTAGTAGTAGTAGTAGTAGTAGTAGTAGTAGCAGTAGTAGTAGTAGTAGTAGTAGTAGTAGTAGAGGCGACCAGAGGACGAGTGAATAAACGAATAAATACAACGAAATGATGATGATGATGTTTGAGATGATGATGCTACATGACGATGATGCTCTAAATGATGGTGTTGATTATGCACGCGACCTAGCAAGCCAATCACATACACTCGCGAGCTTACAGATTCATTGCCCGATGTTTTTTAGAGCATGGAACTGGTTTAAATTTCTTTTCTTTAGCTAAACCCTTGCGCCTTACACCTTTAATATCGAGCAATGTACCGGCTAGCCCAACATCGCACGCTACTGGAACTTTAACGATAGCGAGAAATCAATAGTCCTTCAGATCGAACACACGTTCTAGCTTGGACACAGTTACGATGAAATGGCGTGCGCTATGGGCTTTTAGGTTTGTTCGCATGAGCATTTGCCGAATGGATTGTAGCTTAGCGGAAGGTCTCACGAAAAGAAAAACAAAAAAAAAAAACAGCGATTTTATGCGCCATGCGTGACTGACATACGTGGCCCTGTTCCCAGAACAAAATATGTAAAGGAAATATGTAAACAGTCGCTTTCGATTAGGCACGTTATCACAAAGGCAGTGCAGTGAAAAACGCGAATAAAGCTGCGAGACATTGATAACCACTCTAAAAATTCACGAAAAAATTCGTAAAGAACAGGCAGTGAAAATGTTTTTAAGGTTTACTGGTTCACCCTGCGTTACGGATAACGGCACCATCGGAAGTGTTCATGTTCTATAACCTGGAGCGAAGGAAAAGAACGTAGCAGTGATTTATTGCGGAGTTTTCGGGAAATGTTCTAAATATATTTTCTAAAGGTTACTCGCGACGTAAATTTATTGAGAAGTACAGTAGTGCGCACCAAACAAATATTTTTAATGCCCAGTTCTTTTCGGGTGAACGGCATCACGCATCGTTCGAACATTAAATAATTTATTGTAATAAGCAATAAACTATATTTTTATTACCTTAATGCCCGGGGCCACCGGCACTTTTTACGACCTCTATGCATCAAAATTTTTTTTTCATCCGGTTGTGCCGACTTCCAAGCGTCTGATTTTTGAATAAGCCGTTCCTTTGTTCTATTCAGTGAAGGAGCGACGCATGCATTAAACAATGCCGTAAAAGGAAGCTGAGGTTTTTGTGCGCCGGCCTGGGAGCAGTACCGTAATACTTGCGGACATCACAAACAGCACCTCGCGCTCGGAGTCTTTGTTTGGGGCCGCGCATTAGCAGTCGCTCGGGGTCGGGCACCTTACGCTCCAAATGCCAGGACGGTACACAACGCAAGGGCCGTGCAGGGGCCGGCTACGCCGTGGCAAATCGCGACGACGGTGTTTCGTATTAAGCGAAGACGCAGCGGCCGGAAGAAAAGCCGAGCGACTACACGTGCAGGACGCTGTTTACGGATTCCCCTCCTCCTGCAACAACTGCTTTTGATGAGCAGCAGCACAGCGCGGAACTATTCATCAGGCTAATTAAAACATGACGCTGTCTTTAATTAAACCGGGGACTCGCTTCTGCCTCCCCCCTTCCTTTTTCCATGCTTCTCCCCGCGCTTCGGTTCGGCAGGCAATCTCTCATATTGCCGCAAGGTCACCTCCGCGAGCGAGCGTGCCTATCCAAAAAACGGAGCCGGGAGAACAAAAGAGGCAAAAGTGAGATGGCTGGCGGTTTCATTAATCACGCTAATGTGGCTGTCATCCCGGTTGTTCGGCGGCGCTGTACGCGGGGACGCCTCTCGCGGGCCGACACTTGACCGCTGTCGCGACAGCTTCGTGATTTTTGCCGAGGAGATGAACGGCAAGCGACGACCGCCGTGCGCTGCGTCGTGAGCGTGCGCGAGAATGACACTGTGGATAAGCGTTGCCGCAACATCCCTGCACAACACTCGAAACACGTGGCGCGCGTGGCGATTGCGCAAGCGCTCCGTATGGATGGCGCAGTCTCGATCTTGTGTGAGTGTGTGTGTGTCTGTGTAGAGCTCCTGCAAAGGGAATGGCGAAATTCTGTGGACATAGCTTCGGCTATTCGTCGTGTACCGTCTTCGACGGCATCGCTTCATCCCTTAACGCTGTCAGCCTTGTGTGTAGCACACCAGGCGTGCGTGGACTTGGCTAAACATCTGCAGCGTTTTAGAGTGCTATGTATACTTACATTCACACCGCCCTCCCTCTCTTTGCATTTCTCTCCTCCCATCTTTCTCTCACCGCTCCCCTTCCCCGCGCAGAGTAAGCAAGTTAGCTATTTTTATACGCCGTCTAAACTCTCTGCATTTCAATAAAGGGTTCTCTATCTCTCTTCTCCATCCCTCTCTTTCACCCCATCGCTCCCCAGACAGAGAAAGAGAAATGCTTTCATTAAATGCTGAAGGTGTTAGCCTGACTCTGACATGCTACTTCCAGGTGCTGAGTTATGATTATGATATATACACTGATAAACACATAACAGCGCATACATTCACACACGCACACATAGATTACACTAGCGAATTAAGCTTGGCACTACATTGCAATGCATTCAGTTGGAAGAAATAAACGTCGCGCGCGTACGAGCGAGCGTCGGAGCTACAACGTTCAGAACCGTCCCGCACCTGTCTCTCAACTCTCCTTAGCGCTGGTCGCATTAAGATTCCGTCGGTGTCTGAGCGGAAGGGAATGCGTGAGCGAGAAGAAGAAAGGAAGGGCACCGCGTCAACTGGGACGGGTGCGCCCGCTGACAAGCCCGTCTTTTTAGAGAGTGATTGTGTGCGCGCCGCGTCACGCCAGGTCCCCGATTGGCCCCTTACGTGCCTTGCAAGCGTCTAACTCCACTGGCCTGCTTCGCTGTGCCCGGCCGACCCAGCGAGCCTTCGCTCGAGCGGGCGCGCAAAGTAAAGCGTTTTAAACCTTAGTGAAAAACGAGCGTTCTAGCAGTGGCGCCCTCGGTGTGTGTGCGGGGGGGCCCTCTTCTCCTTCTTCGTCTTCGCCAATTCACACACACAGACACAATGCAACGGGAAACGTGCCCTGGCCTCGAGTGCGGCATAAGCGGAGAGGTGGCAGGCGACAGGGTCCCGAGACTCTCGGAGGGCTGTACGGTTTTTCGGGGCGAGCATTGATTCGTACTACAAAAAGGAAAGTCAACAGGGGAAAGGCAGTTACGAAAGGGCCCTGGCTGGCTGCTGCATCGACCAGCCAGCCCTGTAAAACGGCCTTTCCCTGCACGCCAGGGGCGCTGCCCCGGGAAAGGATGCCGTCAAGCGCTTTGGGGACGCTGACGAACGAGCGACCTGGCTTCGAGCTCGGCTTTAAGGCCCAATAGGCGCGGCCATGTCTACGGAGAGGAAGAACAAAAAGGGCTAGACCCCGTCAGTGTCACGAAAGACGGCCGACTGTTTCCCGCTGGAAAGCTGGGCTTTAGGCTTAAGCTTCACCTCTACCTGCCTTACAGACAGACTGCTGGGGAGAGCGATTGTCGCTTGACCCACACCGTCTCTAGCTAGCTTTTGACGTCGTTCTCCTCAGAAGATTTGTCGTCCCGTCCACTGTCCACTGGTCCAGTTACGAACGTCGCCCCAAAGCACTGTCCCCTGCAAGATTTTTTTTTTCTTTAATACACAGTTCAGACTATCGGCGCGAAAAGGAAACGACATTCAGGCCAAGAGACCGAGCGTCCGATGTTAGCCTAAACCTGACGCTTAAGTACCGCTTGTTAGCGTTACGCTAAGGCATAGCCATTGGTGGAATGTCTCGGAATCTAGGGGTAGTAGTCGTTAAAGCCTTGATTGAAATTCCGGGTCAATATAATGGTGCCAGAGCGCGGAGTCTGTTTTTTCAGCAACTTAGGAACATCACATTCACAGGGCCAACGCAATAGTTTGATATATGTTACAATTGTTTCATTTAGTTTTATTTGTTTTGTTAAACCGCTGACTAGCGCGTATCGCTTAGTAGGAAGGGTTCTTGACGCCTTGACAGGCACTGATTCGCTTTGAGGTCAATAACCTTGACACCTCTGCATTCGTTCTCAAGGATAAGATTGTATTGTATTGTATTGTATTGTATTGTATTGTATTGTATTGTATTGTATTGTATTGTATTGTATTGTATTGTATTGTATTGTATTGTATCGTATTGTTCTTATCTTTCACCGCAATGATTTCATTTTATCGTTTCCATGCCAAAAAAAGCCTAAGGGCAGACTTTCGAAAATAAAAAAAGGAAATGCACAAAAAATGTTCTGGATGACCATATTTCCGCAGACGATTGATCGCCCTATATTGACCCTTTTAGACGCAAATGTTGCACAGTGTTGCTATGACTGCCCACATTCATTCCGCTAGACGCCAGGAAGCTTAAATCTCACCACCATTTATAGGGCGAAAGGTTTCTGAGGTAGGCACATCGGTTCGTGGACAATCAATAATTGCATCAAGGGGGCACGAATGTATCAATGGCGAAAGCCTTCCGGAGCGCGGTAGACAAGACAGGTGGTTCCGACGTGTCGAGCCGCGCCGTGCGAAACACGGAGACAATCGCGCGGTGTTCGCCGAATCTCGCCCATGTAGCGTCACGTGTGTTGGCATCGGCGCTCGGGCCTCGATAACATGGCTTTTGTGATTCGAAATAATGGCTTTTCGGTTCCAAACATGGAAACTAACTTCAGCAGAGCGCAGGTTCCTCTGGGAAAGAGCCGCCCGGCGACAGCCGTTTCCTGGCGGGCGAAACAAAAGGCGGGCATTTCAAACGTTATCCACTAAGGAAGAGCGAAAGAAACAAGGGACGCATACAGGCAGGACAAGCGACGATTTCAGCGCTGGTCCTGTCTGTATCTGTCCTTTTTTTTTTCCTTCTTTCGCGCTTCCATAATGAATGACCAACTAGCTTGCATTTCTTCTCTAACTGCGGGACGTTATAGATTTACAACGAGAGAAAACAGTATGCAGCACGCGGCATTGCATGCTAAATGTTGTGCTACTAATATCCCAGCTGATCTACAATTGAAAAAAAAAATTGTGTGCACTTTTCATCGAATGGGAACTGTGTAAGGTACACGTGTCGTTGTACGGCAGTAAGCGTGGTGTCTTCCGTTTCTGTTGATTGAGAGAGAGAGATAGAATAGGGAAGGAAGGAACACAAAAGGGAGAAAGCAGGGAGGTTAACCAGACAGCAGTCCGGTTGGCTACCCTACACTGGGGGAAAAGGGGGATTAGAAAGATGAGAGAGACAGAGAGAAAGGAGATAGAATAAGAGTAGAAGAAAGGCAGGGAGGTTAACCAGGGCCGAGCCCGGTAGGCTACCCTGCACGGGGGAAGGCGGGGGGGGGGGGGGGAAGAAAAGTTACAGAGGTGGAGAGAAAAGTCACTGAGCCGACGTAACAGTTCCACGTTTGACATCACAAACGACGAATCAGACCGGTGTCCTTGAGAAGGTGCAACAGCGCTTTCGTTGCCTTTCGGAACTGTGATGGGCAGCCCCATGGTCCCAATGCCTTCTCGACTGTGAAAAGCGCTTCCGTCCAGTTGATGTAGAACAGTGCGGGGGTGAAGCCTCTCGTTTGCGCATGTCGGGCAGTAACACAAAATGTGTTCAATAGTCTCATCGACGACACAGTCGTTGCACTCGGCGTTGTCGGTCCATCTCAATCTTAAATGAGTAAGACAATACACGCAAAATACATATAAGCGTATTGTGCGACTGACATTTCTTACATGACCCGCCGCGGTGGTCTGGTTGTTATGGCGCTCGACTGCTGACCTGAAGGTAGCGGGATCGAATCCCGGACGCGGCGGCAGCATTTTCGATGGAAGTGATAATGCTGCAGGCCCGCGAAGTTATATTTAGGTGCACGTTAAAGAACGTCAGGTTGTCGAAAATTCCGAAGCCCTCAACTACGGCGTCCCTCATAATCATATCGTGCTTTTGACACGTTAAACTCCAACAATAAACAAATATATACCATAAGTGAGTGTCCTTCGTCTGCTGTTTCTTTTAGACGCGTACCGTGTCTTGCGTCTTGAATATGTTTCCTCTTGTAATTAGTAGTGATAAAGCGAAGCGTGAGCGTGCTCATTGTAGTTTTTGTTGCAATTATTCTTTATTTCAATGTAAAGCAAATTTATTTTTATAACGAATTTAATTAGAATGTAGCCGCAGTTTTACTGCTTCCAATCTCTCTTCTTAAAAAAATGAATATTGGTTAACATGAATTTTGCTGTCGAAACAAAATGAAAACAGGGAAGAAAACAAAACGAGTGCATGACACTGCACAGCCGTAGACTTTACACAGGAGAACTTTTTGCCAACGTACATATAAAAGACGGCTCGCAGTATAAAAGTACACTGAACAATGCCTCCGTGCCGAACAGCACACCGGGCGCGCCCGCTGATAGTGCGTCTGGGCCTCTATAGTTTCTGGGGCGTCTACGTGAAGCAGAGGGCACGTCTCAGCGAAGCCGTCTTCGATTTTGGCCCCGACTCTCTGTAGAAGAGCCGCTCGATCTTCGCCCTGGGCACTCGCTTATTGGCAGCAGCGCGGCACGAGAACTCGGCGGCTCCCGCCGACGACGCCTCGCTTCCCTAATCCTCTCGCCTCACGTTCTCCGACACCCCGCGTGCATCGGTTTCCGCTCCTTTTCTCGGCTCGGAGAGGAAGCGAGGGAGTGCGCAAACACGCGCACCGCGGCTAGGATGCCGCAAGCTCCCGAGGCGGCGAACAGAACGCGCCGCCGACGCCGTGGGAATAAGAGCGATCGAGCGGGACTCGGCAACGGATAATTGCCTTTCCCCGCGGCGTCTACGCGCGCGCCGAGAGCCGCATCCGCCGATCTCGAGCACGAGATTCTGTCGCCGCAGCCTCAAGTTCAAGAGTCGTAAGCCCTCGACAACCGCGGCGTACTCCGCGCGCAAGAAGTCATCGACACGTGCTTCGAGGGCGCAGAAGTTTTCTGGGCGAGTTAGCGGGAATCGCGCACGGAGTCGTGACCTCAGGGAGAAGCCGCGTCGACGCGTAGAGTGAACGTGCAGAGGCTGCGTCGATAGTTATAGTTCGTCAAACTGCGTTTAATGTGAGCGTAGGGCGACAAGCTCACTCTTGAGTCGACTCACTCCGACTCACTCAGATTCAGATCGAGCACCGAGTCTGAGTGAGTTCGGGTCAGGAATACTTTGGTGAGTTTGAGTCCGAGTGA
>JALIZH010013220.1:95000-119124 GCA_030522465.1 Rhipicephalus appendiculatus | reverse complement strand
CACCTGCCAAATTGGTATTCGCAAGAGCACTCTGAGCACTGCACCAACCCGTCTTCCTTACGAACGGGTAACTGACATGAAATGCAGATATGGGCCATAGCTACCACTAGGAAAAGAGCACAAACAAGGCTGCCTTTGGAAAATGTCAAAGAACAAACACTACTACGAGACAAAACTATGGCAGCAGCAGCATTGTAGGTTGATTCGTAATACAATAAATAGAAGTGCTTTAAACACCAACCTGTAAAAGCAGGATTCCACAATTAGCAGATTCTTCCACAAGCTGCCGCCGCTGCCAAGTGACCGCCGAGAAGCAAGACGCCCCCCTTATTTCGGCTTCAGAAACGCGCTACGTGCGCATGCGCTGGACAAAGTTCGTGGTAGTGGCCAGGTGAGATGATCAGCATGTCAGAGCTTTCGGTTGGCACTGTTTGAACGGCTCCACCCTTGTACAGGGCGAAGTTGAAAGGCACGTACGGTGGCAAGCATTAGCAGAGCATGGAAACTGTAAAAGCAGGATTCCACAATTAGGAAATGTTTCGACAAGCTGCCGGCGCCGCCATTCTTCGGGTCAATGCTGCCGATATCAGTTTCTCTTAACGCTCTCACATTTAAGTTACTAATGTCTGTCCTCGCAATTCAGGGCTAGATATAAACTGCCAATCGATTACCTATGGCGTATACCCGGATACCGCGGCCCGTTGTACACGGGTACGTGCCACACGTGTCTGGACGAAAGGTTTCGACGACTTACACGACGGGATTTTCACTTTATTCATGTTCTTACCTGACAGGCACATTCCTCAAACTCTTTTAGCCTTCCATACCAATTTTGGTCAACTGCAAGTTAAAGAGGCGATCACAACAGCACCCAGACGTAGGCGGCTGGATAGATAGATAGATAGATAGATAGATAGATAGATAGATAGATAGATAGATAGATAGATAGATAGATAGATAGATAGATAGATAGATAGATAGATAGATAGATAGAATTTCCTACTATAATACCTAAAGGGGAATCTGGCACTAGTGTCTATGCGGGCTCCTTTAGCGGCGCTTGTACCACCATGCATATGATGGGAAGTACAAGCTTCGGATCTGCTTCGGATGGCTTTCGTTGTTGAGATCCACGGCGCTTGTTTGCCGAGTGTAAAACAAAGTGATATGAAGTTATTTCCAATTAAAACTTGCTTCATGCTTTTCTACGGAAAACCTTATTGCAAAACAGTTCTGTGACCATGAGATGGAAGTGAAACCTGGACAAATTCAACCGCCAGGGTATGCATGCCTCTGCCATTGTGTTCCAGATTTGGCATCACAATATAATGAATTATTTCGTACATTACTTGAAAACCACACACTCGTTTTTGCCTCGAAAGCAGGCATTATCTATTTATGGAAATAAAAGTACTGTATTGAGCGAGAAACACGTAACGTATTCTCTGTTGCAATGACAGGTGCGTCTGTCCAAGCGGTCTGCGCCGGACGCATCTCTCGTTTTGTTGTGAAGACGAGTCAGAGGAGTGTGACGGTGTGTTTGCTTAGCTTTGCTCTCGTTCTGAAGTCGATTTGAACGAGCTTTGCTAGACGCTCACAAAAAAAAAAAAAAAATTGGCCGCGTATCTGCGTGCTTCGCTGCAAATGTCGTCGAAAGACGATAGTTTTCTGCCGGCCGTACTACAATGTTTTGCCTTGCCTCAGACAGCGCTTTCTCTATGTTGAATCGGCCGCATCTGGCTGGCCTTGATAAAATAGAGGAGGCGCTGCGTGAGACATGGACGCCATCTGGCAGTGTTGTCGAGAAACATCACCTTGTGCAGAACCCAGGGCACCCAGGGCCACTGCCAGCTGCACCAACATATCGTCGGCCGAGGGCTTTTTCGTGCATAGCGTCGCAGTTCGTGTATAGCGTCGCTTTTTGAGCGCAGCCTAAGAAACGCTGGGGTCTTCAGAATTACGTATCTATGTATTTTCTTATAAAGGAACATACCAGCTACTACTTATGTATTGATGTTGCGCCTCGGACATGCGTAACATTTGCTTTTTTGATCGACAATGTTCACAAGTATGAACAAAAATACTTGTGCAAGATGGCTGGGAGCTGAGAAAGTGGTTAAACTTTGGCCAAGTAGGTGAATCGGGTCACAGACAGACAGACAGACAGACAGACCAAAATTTCTGCGAAGAAGTACCCCAAGAAAGACTATCGTCTTTAAAAACGTCAACTCCCGACGATTTTCCGCAGCGGCGCACGTGCGCTGCCATGTTGGATCACGTGATTGTAACTGGCCATCCCCTAGCCAGTTGCCCCAGCCAACGCATCGGGCCAGCGAAGCGGCCGTGGTCCGTAACACACAAGGCGGATTGCAGCGGGGTGTGAGCAAGTCCCATGCTTGCGCTGTAAAACATGCAACTTGCTGCAGCAAAACACTGCGACTGCGCAGCAAAGCATGCTTGAGCAGCTCACGACAACCGTTCCACGAAAATTTGGTCTGCATGCGCAACTTTTGCAGCGTTGCGCCAGAAAAACCATCCGGTGGCAACTTTCCTACTTTCTTTCCGGCTCAGTGAGCACTGTAGTAAAGTAGGAAAATTGTCACCGGATGGTTTTCTGGGCGCAACACTGCCAAAGTTGCGCATGCAAACCAAATCTTCGTGGAACGGTTGAGCAAGAAACGGTCCGAAATCATTAAGCTAATCATTGAAGCGACACAAATTGATCTTTTCGGTGACGCATGCGTTAGCAAACCCTCACTGTCACTGAGTATGAAGGAATTGCATTTTCTGCGCATGGTGTGTTAAATGCCTGTCTCTGAGTTGGCTTTGCACCCGATTATCTGTCTCCTCGAGGCACGTCTGTCATGGTATAAAGGATTTTGTTGTTTTTTTTTAAAATGTCTTCATGTGACTCTCGTGTGCAAAGCAGACATGCTAGTGCAAAGGCGAATGAAATAAACCATTGTTAGTAGCGCCTGTGTGTGTACATCTCTTCCTCGTGTCTGTGTCGTTTTGAGCGCCCATCTCGTACAAGTAAGACTGCACCCTAAAGGCACGTTCACACTTGGCCTCGAAGGAAGAGAAAGCGGCAAAACTCGCCGGAAATTCACTCGCTTCGCCGCCTAAGCGGCCGAAAAACCACGCCGCGATGCCGAAGCGATAAAATCGGTCCATGACCGATTTTTCCACCACGCGATAGCGGATCGCCTTTCCGCTTCATGGTTTTGGCTGCACTAGCTCAAACCACGTGATGTAAACAACCAGCCGCCAAATTCAATATGGCGGCAAAAGCGTAGGCAGTTGTCGGCAGTGGCTCGCATCGGCGCAATTGCAAACTACCCGTGCTGCGCAACAAAGCTCACGGCCTCGACAAGGACGCATTCATCGAGAGTCTGGTTTGGATTACGATCGCCGAGAACACTGGAAGTAGAAGAAGGTGCATCAGCAGCGAGTCGGCATCCCCAACTTGTCTCGCTTTTGCACAGCTGGCTGAAGCCGCCGCCGGTGTGTCCGCTCGCTTCGTTTTTGCTGGTAGATTTTCTTTTCTTTCCGCGCACCATAACCATTGGAATAACTTGCAATCATCACAACTAATAAGCGCAGATTCCATTGAACGTATATCCACTTGATGTATCGCCATTGTCATGTTGACTAACCCTTCATTTCTTATGGTTTCAGTGTTCCTATTTTATTTTATTTCAAGTGTCTTGCGGGGATATAAGCAAGTGTTCATATGCATTAAATGTGTTCTTACTACTGTTATTTGCTTCTGACATCATTTTATTGATATTGTTATTCGTATTTATTCAGTGTACATGTTATTTGTTGTGACTTTCTTTTTCGTTTTTTTATTTGTAATTGCTGTTCATGTATATATATTGATGTATTAGCCCTCCTGCTTGGACCCAAATAGGGTCTGCAGGTATTGTATAAATAAAATTTTAAAAAAAATAAAAGAAGGTTTGAAAAGGTTCAAACTGTTTCTTTTCAGTGCTTTGCATGCATAACTATAATTCGGTACGAAATTTATTGCTCAGGAAATGGAATGAATTCTCGAAGTGATTAAGGCGGCGGTGGTGGCATGTACGGGGGACAGAACGAACGTGGACGTTTTCCGACGTGCACGGACGTGGTTTTCCGGCCACTCTGGCGTTTTCATTTTCGTTTTCGCGTCGCTTCTCAAGTGTGAATGAGCCCTAAGAGCAGCTGTACACACATGCTTCTTTATATAGTCTCTTCATTAAATTGAGTTTTCTGATAGCTTTGTCTTCATCTGTTATTGAAAGGCGATGAAATATTTGAAGCCACAACACAGAAAGCTTTTCGCCTCACATTCTCGACTGCTTCGTGTTTTTACCAACCCACAGGTGAGCCGTAGTTTTTGCATTGTCAGAGTTTCGACGTTTTTTTTGCTTTTTTCATTGTTTTGAGGCATCATTTCCACGGGATTATTTCTGACATACCTTATTTTTAGATTTGAGAGAAAGAAAGAACAACTATATTCTAAAAAAAACGAACCGTAGCAAGGCCTAGCCATCGGAGAGGTTTTGAAGTTTCAGAGTTCGAGTACCGCCTTCACAATGGCAGGGGAGGAGTCCACCAGCCACTCCTCCAGGGTCGCAGGACTTGGTTTGGTTGATAGGTGTCCAAGGATCCCACCCATGGCTGCATAGCCACCGGGACAATCTCGCAAAAAGTGGGCGTTATCTGTGAAGTCTCCGAAAGCCATGTAGGGCTGATTGTGGAGAGTTCGTAAAGAGTTACTTTGGGCACGCCTCACCTGGGCTGACTCACGTCTCACCGTGAAGTGGCGTGGATCGGGGTAAACGCGGCAGTTGCTACGCACCTCGTCCATTTTTTTCGATAAAAAAACAGCTGCGCAAAACGCACTTCATGAAAATATAACAGGAAAGTCTGAACAAAATTTGTTCGTGGGTTGATTCGCAAGTCAAATCTTCGCGTTTTTTTCATTTATTACTTTTTTAAAGAATGCCACTGCATCTGGATTCGTAATGATTCTGCATCTTTACAGGGTTGTGCTCATTTTTTGATGGAACAATACCTGTGTTACGTAAAAGCAACTCACCCAAAACAAAGGTGATTGGCGTTCGGGCCATCAACGAAGGTTGTCAGCATTTTGTTCGCAATTAGTCTATCGAATGATTGTCTGAAAGCTTGTATAAGAGTGGGATCCAGAAGTCGAAGCTGGAGAGGTTGGTCGATATGGGGTTTCCATAGAACTGTTGGCCTGGTCGCCTGTGGTAAGTCTGTATAGTGTGCATGGGTGCGCGTTTCACTCTTCGTGCGCTTTTTAAGCGAATCCGTTTATGACTAACACATTTCAGTGGCGGCGCCATGAGCGAAAAACGCTGCGCCGCCGAGCGCACAGAAATGTGGCCCTGGAAGGTGCGCTGGTCCCTTGCGTATTTCTAATCTGCCGTTTTACAATAATTGATATACTCTCGATCTTGTGCTTTTCAAATATGAGCCGTTTCTGATATGGCAATGTGATCTTGTATCGTAGCGACTTGTCATTTCACGCAGCCACATTTCATTGTTGTAATCATATGAATGTATGACCGTCGTTGCCTGTAGCAACTGAACTATTGCTCTGCAAAGTACGTCTAGGAAGATCCCATTCCCGGAAAGGAGGATGGGAAAATGTTAGAAACGAGGCATTGCGCAATGCGATAGAAAGAAAGAAGCAAAGGAAGAAACAAAGAGTAACAAAGAAAGAACCAAACAAACAAAGAGAGCAAGAAAGAAAGAAAGAGAAAAAGAAAGAAAGGAAGAAAAGTGGCAGGTCAGACACGCGCACGCGAAGTTTCATTTGCACCCATTTCCCCTCGACAGACCAAGAGCCGCTGAAGTTTCTTTCCGATGGCGCAGTCGCTGGTATTCTCGTGCGCCGCATCACAGAGGGACACGTTTTACATTATGGCTTGGCCAGCACAATTAGGCCAGTCATCTTGAGGAGAATGCTTGCAAAATCATGCAAGACTGAATTTACTCAGGCGTTATTCTTTCAGAGCATCCACGCTATATTTTTTGTAAGAAAAACGTGGAGAAAATTTGAGTCGATAAAAACAAAAAAAAATCTCCAGCTTCGCCGAGCAATGTCGAAAAGCATTTCAGAAGGAACGCCTTTACAAACACGAAGGTTTGTTCTGTTGGGGAACATACTAGAGAAGGAATGATTCGTCAAAGCACAAATAC
Organism: Rhipicephalus appendiculatus; assembly: GCA_030522465.1. Classification (NCBI taxonomy): domain Eukaryota; kingdom Metazoa; phylum Arthropoda; class Arachnida; order Ixodida; family Ixodidae; genus Rhipicephalus; species Rhipicephalus appendiculatus. Next base: position 112,908 of record JALIZH010013220.1, on the reverse strand, counting down.
ATAAATGTAGGTTTGAGCACACATATAAATAATGTGGATATGAAAATCTGTCACACTAAGCTTCTGAAGAGGGCAAATATTTGAACACAAATGAAATCAGTGAACACACAACTGCAAATTGAATATGCCACAGGAGCAGTAGACCGGAGACAGAGTGAGCATACATACTTAAGAATTATGACCGTGGCTTTAGGGAAACAAACGAATATGGCAACATCATTGAAGATGGAGTCAAGATATTTATGCAGGACAAGTAACGCATTTGTAAGGTTCGTGCATTCTGGAATTTATGCATTTTTACATGAGTAAGGGCTTTCTTACAGAGATACTATGTATGTATAGGGTTCCGTGTATTCTTCCTGTGCGTCAGCGAAGACTCCCCGACATGACTGAAACATCCTACATTTTCTTGGCCGCGTTGGAGTTGAAACCAGGCCGCCACGCCACGAGCGTGACTGTATTAATCACTCGGCGACACAACCCTGCTTGCAGAAAGTAAATATATCTGAACTATTCCAATGTGCGTGCCCGCGGTGCCAAATGAATGTGAAAAAAGAACCCCTTATACGAAGGCTTCGTAGACTTTCGTGGTGGGGTAATAAAAGCCTGCTGCAGGTAAGATGTAGAGCCGGCATGGAGAATTGTACACATTAGGAAAATTTGATGCCAAACATCCAATCCGGAGCCACATGAAACGCATTTTAAATAATCACTCAAGGAGCTGATGAGGGTAGAAAGAAGGAGACGTGAACCGCATGCGACCATACAATGCCGATCAAGACAATGAAGCAGTTCGCACTGATGTTGCAAATTTGTCATCGCCTCTCTGTCGGGCAGTTCATCCATCTTCACAGAGTGGAATAGCTCCCATTTTTTTTATGTGATCCGACGGGCGCCTTCCTTAATATTGCTTTGAACATTCCGATTGACTGGCGTCTGTTCGTCCGAATAATTGTGGGCTAAACTTTTTTTATTCCGTCTGGACATCAATGTACTACGGCAATGACAACTGTTCAGCTCTTAAACATTTGGTACAGTACGCACTTGACGCACATACAACAGCAGTATCGATGGGTTGTAGTGTACAATCGACGACACTACAAGGCTTGAACTGCGCCCCTCATGACGGGCTCAACACGCGATTTGATGTGGAATGATTCAGGCAAACAATGCTGAAATGTTAAGAGAACTACTTTATCGGACGCGCGCACAGAATTTTTGATGGCAATGTGGGAAAGCTCGACGCGGAATGAATATGGTCCATGTCACGGTTTGTTGGTACCCCCTCTTTGCTGTACTTGTTGAGAACTGCACGTATGTGGTATTTCTTTCGGATAGCATTGAATTGAGCCGTTCTCATCACGGGCGGAGCCCTTTTACAAAACGGCTCCGCCCGCGATGAGAACTTCCCATCTAAAAACTTGTTCCTGAAAGATACCCAATTTCACGTACGTGTTCTTACGTAATTTCTACCTGTGCGCTCATTTCTGAATATTAATTTAACTTTGCGCCACATGACCCAGAGATGCCTCAAAAGCACGCTCCATCCCGTTCAAGCACTTCGTGTTAAAAATTAACAAACATTTTTAAAAGGTATTTGGCAATTGAAGTGTTGAATATCTGAATGGCCATGCAATCCTGCCCGTAGCTTTCAGCTAACACGATCAAAAACGGTCCTCCCTGTATTCTCTTGCATTTCTCAACTATATACACCGCCAGTTTATCAATAAAAAAACTACTGGTTCATACACCTTGTATTACTTTGCAAGTCCGCCTTCCCTCAATTGCATCTGAGACCGAAGCGATTCAGTGCGTGGTCGTTACCGAAGTGCTGAATGTAAAACCCTACTCAATCTGTGTTGTTGTTTGTATTCTTTCAGCGATCCTGCTTTCACTGGTCGCAGAGCAAGCATACGGATGGGTGAGCTGTACCTCTAAATCACCAACGCCGCTATAGCTTTTGAAAGCACCCATCTTTTGGGAGTCATAGCTACGAGAACCGTAGTTGTTTGTGCATACATGACACTGCCTTGGACTATATGCCTGAGCGCAGCCTCTCGAAAAAAAAAAAAAACTAGACACAGTTATACAGGGCAATCCGGCTAAATCTGGTCAAAAATGTGAAAGTACCCCGAATCACTTTCACATTACGCCACGAAATGCATGTTACTTAACTATTGCAAGGAGTAAGTCCCACTATTCTTCGGGTTCTGCGTGAGTGCCCAATTAGTCAAGCATAGCTATCTGACTTCTAAAGCAAGGAGCTGGACGTAAAATCGTGACAACAAATATAGATCGCTCCGCAAAGCTTCCAAATAAAAAGTGTGGCAATCTGTATCTACTATTCGTTTTTTTTATTATTAGGTATAAGGAGGCTGCTGCATCCAGCAGATGTCCAGCAGAAGGAGAGCACAAAGTCGTAGGCTGCTATATAGATAGATAGATAGATAGATAGATAGATAGATAGATAGATAGATAGATAGATAGATAGATAGATAGATAGATAGATAGATAGATAGATAGATAGATAGATAGATACTGCCACGCGCGTTTCTAATTTTTCACAGTAGCTGTATTCGGTTTTCGCCCACAAAGACTGTCAGCAATGCTCAGCGCAAACCGCGCCTCTTTGTTCGAGAAGCTTCCCGATTATTGTAGATCGTTTTGTTGAGATTGCACGCAAGACGCGAACACTCGAGCTTATTCCAGAGCTTGCGCGACAGCCAGTGATAAGGCTGGAATATTCGATGCCACACGTATAAATGCCGACGCACGTCACTGCTCGCCAGATTATCGACGGCCGACGCTGTGTTCGCCGCTTTCAGTGCCAGTGTGCATTGCTGTAGCCTGACTTTCAGTTTCTTGGCCACAAGTTCGGCCTAATAAAGAGTTCCTTTCTTTTAACGCCGACTGTTGCCTTCGTCGACGTCACGACCACGTGAAAATACGCTCAAGGTCGCCGCAGTTCGCAAAGAAATTCTTCGCCTTTAATACCAGGCACAGGTCGGCGAACTCACTCATGAGTCGACTCACTCGGACTCACTCAGACTCAGATCGAGCCGTGAGTATGAGTCTGAGTGAGTCCGGGTGAGTAATATTTTGGTGAGTTTGAGTCCGAGTGAGTCCGGCTGAAGAAAATTTTTGTGAGTGTGAGTCCGAGTGAGTTCGACTAAGGAAAACTTAGGTGAATCTGAGTCGGAGTGAGTTCAAAGCGCCAGATATATTTATTGAGTGAGTCTGAGTGAGTTCCACTTTTTTGCCGACCTATGGTCATATCTACTCATCATCAGCATTACTATCAGCCTTACCTGGATTCGCATTTATACTCTAGTCTACTCACACGTATTCCACAAGCAGTGTCGTTTATGGACCATTTAAATATTTATTGGTCAGAGACGCGAATTACGTAGACGGGTGCCTTGACCTCCCCTCCGCCAACTCTTTCAGGGAAGTTCTTGATAAATATACTTGATGTTGTGACCTAGCTCTTTCAATAAAAATGACGTTGCTGGTTTGGAAGCTTTCATAACTCGTATTCGTAGGTCCTATATCAAAAGGCACCAAGAAGGGCACCCATTACGTAAGATATGAGCGTTAAAGTGCATCGACACCATGGTCGAAAACGCTAATTCTAGGCTAACGGATTCATGAGTCGACACACTCGGACTCACTCAGACCGAGTTGTGAGTCTGAGTCTGAGTGAGTCCAGGTGAGTAATGTTTTGGTGAGTTTGAGTCCGAGTGACTCCGACTGAAGAAAATTTTCGTGGGTGTGAGTCCGAGTGAGTCCGGCTCAGGAGAATTTCGGTGAGAGTGAGCTCTAAACGCAAAATATATTCCATGAGTGAGTCTGAGTGAGCTCCACAAGTTTTGCCGACCTATGAATTAGCACGTGACATGCCCGCTTGCGCGCCGTAATTGCAGAGCTCCCGAACATTCCGCCTACGAACGACCACCGCAATCTGCCACGCATGCTTACGCCTAAAGATAAACAGGACAACGACGATAACGGTGGTTGTTCGAAGACGAGCTCGCTGCTTGCGGTAGCACAAGCCACCAATGTTGCCTCTGCTTATCACAGCGGGGAGCCGCGGCGAAGAAAGCATCGCGCTTCTACGCGGAGCGTCAGGGAGCTCTGGAACTAGAGAAAGTAATACCCTTGTAACACGGGCAGCCTAAACCGCGGTTAACGTAACCGCGGTTACGTTAACCATGGTTTGCTTAAGTTACACGGTACGCGAAACCACGGTTATGCCGCTGACCACGGTTTCAGGAAACCGAGCTTGGCAACTTCGGTTAGGCAGTTAAACGAGGAAATGGCGGCGCCCATAGCGATGAGTGCATGCCGGCGAGCGTGCGTGAAAAACGGACGCATTCGACGGCACGAACCACGGAAAGCCTGATAAGGCTGTGGGAAAATCATTCGCGTGATCTCCGGAGCACGTCATGCAATGCAAAGGTGTACGCGGCAATAACAGCCGAGTTGTTGAACGTTGAACTGCCGCCTGACGTAGAGCGGTTCACGCCGAAGCAATGAGGTTTTGCCGTTAAATATGCATATATTCGCCTAATTGTACGTTTGAAGAACATTATGCAAGAAATAAGCGACATATTTGTGTACTGAACGGCGATCCCCTGATTAGTGCGTCCGTTAGTTTGTTGTACGCCAGATGGTGTTAGCCGGCCTTAACCGAGGAAGCTTTGGCGCTGTGTAACATCGGCGAACCGTGGTTGACGCTAACCGCGGTTCCACGCGGTTAACCGTGGTTGGTCGTAACCGCGGTTAACTTGCTTGTGTAACATGGGTATAAGCAAATATGTCGCGTGGTATCTTCTTTTGCGTTGTGGACGAAGCCGCAGCAAGCTAAAAAACACCAATAATTAACCCTGTTCCAACCGAGTTCTTTGGCCGAAAACGACAAAAAAATACGGAACCGAACACGCCCCGAGGTCGTTCATGTGGTGCGGCTTGAGCCGTTTTATTCGCGCTAACAAGCTTTTCGAACTGTATTATGCGCTTGTTCTTCCGTTTTTACGATATGCAGGTATAGCTTTTTATTTTTTCCTCTACTACATGTTTTTTCTGCAGCATCGGGACGATGCTTTTTCGAAGGGCGACAGTGCACCCCCCCCCCCCCCCCCCCCGTATTTTATTATTTCGATGTGATCTGGTTTCACCCACAGTGGTGCGCCGGCTGCGCGACAATGTTACCATGTTTCGAAAGATTTGCCATTGTTTCAGAAGGTTCCTTCAAGATTACATGCAGAACGCGGATAGTCAAGTTCGTTGGAGAGTTTACGGGAGCACCAGCAATAACGCTCGAAGGTTCGATCGCTGATATATATATATATATATATATATATATATATATATATATATATATATATATAACAATTGTAAACTTAAGGGCTCGTTTGCTTTGTTTAACACAGTATTAATGAGAACTAAGAGACAAAGATGCCAAGGAAAGTATAGGGGAACCTATTAGAAGTAATTGTAATGTAAATGTGAAGAAAGGAAAGTGGACGAAAAGACAACTTGCCACCGGCAGGGACCGAACCTGCGACCTTCGAATAACGCGTCCGATGCTCTACCACTGAGCTACGGTGGCGGTCATCCCTCCGTCCACTTTATAGGGTATATATGTGTACCTAAACGTGGGAGCGTCAGTCAGCGCCGCCTGTTGCCATTACGGCGAGTGTGGAACATTCTTTTTAGCCTGTAGGCGTCACGTAGTACGTGATCTTATTACGAGCGGGCAGCTGACTAATAATCCCTCGCATACCACCTGAAGGCATCAAGTCTGCCAGAACGAGACCCTCGTTATGAATGAAGGGAAGAATTGTAAACTTAAGGGCTCGTTTGTTTTGCTTTCGTTTAACACAGTATTATATATATATATATATATATATATATATATATATATATATATATATATATATATATATATATATATATATATATATATATATATATATATATAGATATATATAAAACGACGTTTTCCGCCGATAATAACATTACCCAGGACCGAGGTACGTGCTTGCCGCATTCCCTGCACGTTGAGTGTTGCTTGTTTTTACTGGACACAATTTCGCCCCATAAAGCGTTCCATCTTTACTGGCTGCGTTTTGCATTTTTCATCCTCACAAGTATGTGACAATATGGCATCCGTATTTTCGTAAGATGCAGGAATCCGAATCGTGGTTTCGTAAGAATCCGGAATCCGTTTTTTCTAAGCCAACATACGAAATTTTTCTGACGCAGGGAGCTGACCCGGATGTGAAAACGAAATGTATTCACAACTGCTTCCTAAAGTGCTGCGTCACTGAAGACAGAAGACTGAAGCCATGCGATCCGGCATGTCAAAAGCAATGTACAGGGCGATGTTACAATTAATGTGGCGGGCGATAGGGCAGTTAATAAACTTGGTGGTGGAGATATGCAATGATATTTCACGAAAGAAGAAAGCGTTTCAACGAAAAAATTATTTCGAAATGCCCATTTGTGTAAAACGTAAGTGTAATAAGTTGTTCAGAACTAACTTGCGTCAGCAGCGCGAACTGGGCCTGGAACTGGTACAGGTCGGCGGTATGTAAGCGCTTCAAATCAAAAGGTAACAAAGTAATCATGATTCATTACCCTCCTGCAGTCAAAGCGCTGCCTAGTTGGCGGGGACTATGAGGAATAAAAACACCTGATTCGAATGTAATAATAAACTTTAATGATTATGAGAATATTACCTAATAAATAGCTCCTATTGTCAATGGCCTAATATATAAAATACTCCTCAACGCACGACCACTGGCAGAAAATTTGGAAACGTGTGCCGGAAAAATGAAATTTTATCCCGGAAATCGCGCTTACAAAAGAAGATGATGCGAGAAATACACGAAATTGTTCGTCTTTCTAGGACTGTGTACGGTTTCAATCCCGCACATCTCGAAATCACAGTTATTGCGCCCCAAAAAAGCTCACCCTAAAGCCTTTATTGAGCAAGCAGATAACTGCGGGAGTACTAAAGGTGAAAGAAGGAAAGAAGTGTATCTAAACTTAAGGGCTCGTTTAGCTTTGTTAAACACAATATTATTGAGACTTAACAGACAATGATGCCAAGGAAATTATAGGGGATGTTATTAGAAGTATTTGTCAGCATCATTCCCTGTTAAGTCTAAATATTAAAGCTGAAAGAGTAATATTAATTGTTGGGGGGCTTAAAATTTCACCACCTAGGATTCTACAATGTGCAGCTAAATATAAAAGCGCCGGCGTCAAGCATTTTCACCTGCAACAAAAATGCGGCCGCTGCGGCCAGGCTGGAATCCCGCGGCGTCCGGACAGCAGTCGACCAGCACAACCACTTGTACAACATGGTTGGCGTAAAGGCGAAAGAAAGAACACAGCGACGCTATAAAAGGGACTACGTGCGTCCAGTTTATTACCAGCCCCGAGTAGAAGCACCAAAGCACGTGAAGAAGGGACACTCATTCAAAGCAGTTGTTGCGGAGCCATTCCATAGTGGGAAATATGGAAACCATCGCGCCTAACTCGCGCACTGTGGCCATTGCTGTCATCGGCGTTCCTTCATAAGCGCGCTGCTCCTAGGGTGTTGGCACAATGAGTGGTCCACCCATTCACGGCCTCGCCAATGTAGGGCTTAAAGTGAATTTGCCTGAAGCAACGCGTACGTAAATAGTAGGACTCCATCGAAGCTTCCTGCCCCTCAAGTGCAGTCGCCCTGCCTCCAGACACACCTTTGACCGATCCAGTATGTGAGGCTGTGACTTCATCCCGGGAAGGGATGTAGCGAGGCCACGATGACCTCCAAATAAAAGCATTAAGAACCTCGGTTTATGCACAGGCATTATTTACTGCGCTAAGGAATGAGAGAATACTCGTGTTGGTAGAATATTGGGGGGGGATTTTTGAAAGAAAGAAGGCTTTACGCATTTTTTCGGTTAGCGCATGCGGGGAACGTAGAGGGTTTGATTATATAAGTGTTGTTTCTGTAATAAAAAGCTTAGTTGTGAGTGTCAGTGCTGTGTTTCCGTTTCACTTCTTTTCTCTGTCCGTGTGTGTGGTTGCGCTGCCGGTAAAGATGAAGTACAACCAGCTGGCCCAAGCTTCCGTTTTGTTACGATTTTAAACAGGTAAAGAAATGCGCAGTTATTCTTTTCCAGGCATAGTTGGATGCAGCTACGAAGATTACTTAATTTTTACACACAAAACAAGGTTCCTGCAACAAAACAGAAAAAATTATTCAGTGGCCTCGCGAGCGATTGAGCACTTCGATGACATAGCAGCAAACATTGTCTGAAATAGACTTGCAATGATTTTCCCGCAAGGTTTCATTTTCAAGTGCATTCTTTATTTATTTCTTGCTGTAAACATATAGCGCTCTTTGTGTAATACATAAAAAATAACTACATAGTATCCTTGAAGTAATCTTTGATAAATGATCAGTATCAGCTAGGATGGTTAAATATATATTGCGCGGTGTGTAATAGAAATGTGTAGGACAAAGCAATCAAACAAAAAAAAACACCGAAAGTTAGTCTCTCGATGCGTACATCTAAAGAACTTACCACCAGATTTGGGTATTGCAAAGAAATAAGCTTGACGCTCAAGTGCCGTAGTGCCGACAGCGCCAGCGCGTTACCAAGCGCACGCGACATGAGGACTAGGCGGAAATTTGAAATGAATGGCTACATAATGGCCTTATTTTCGAGGGTGCCGCACTCAAAGACCGGGTGAAGGTACACACGCACGCATGCCAACGTCACAGGCACGCTTCGGAATTTGGGAGCCTGGTTCTAGGAGCCCTGGAACACTTTTCAATGAATTAATCGAATGGCTTAATTAATTGAGCTTATTGCGTCCCAAATCGACTGTCCCTAAATGTTTAGAATTATTCAAGTATCGGTGGTGTTGAAAGAATCAGTCGCACGCTTTAAGCGTTTTCTTTATGGATGCAAGATGCAGCAATGCACGCTGACAGCAATGCGGAGGGCATGACAGATTGACAAGCAGCTACGACTAAGTCTAGCGAGCCGCTCGCTCCCGTGGACTGGTGGACTGAGGGACCAACCGCGCTCACCTGACATTTGTTTCAAAAAGATGTGCACTGACATCATCCCCGTCATGGACATGACGTTATCAAAATGCACACGAACAGAACGCAAAGAAAAACCCCAAGAAAGAAACCGGCAAATCCCACGCACTGTGGGAATCGGTGTAATGCGAAGCAGCCAGTAAGGAGCAAATCATGCTGTATATAATATGCATATGTCATGATTTACTACATGTTAGGACCTTTTAATTATGTTCGTCATGCAGTAACGTCGCGCAACACCAATTTTGGTTTATATCAAGGTGGCGAACTGGACGCAAGTGCACCATGAGCGTGGCATGTAAATGGCATTTCAGATGACATGCGTGCCGAGATTTTCATGTTACCACCTGCCCCTTATGTTCGTTATACAGTGACGTTATGCAATTCCAATTTTGGTGTATGTCAGGCTAGTCAAATGGCCGCGAGCGCGCCATGAGTGTGGCATGAGAGTAATATGTTGCACATGACATGTCATGATTTTCATATTACGACTTATCATTTGTGTTCGTCATACTGTCAGGTCAAGCAATACCAAATTTGGTGTATACTAAGCTAGCGAAACGGCCCCGAGCGCGCCATGAGCGTGGCATACAAGTCATGTCACTCATGACAAGTGATGATTTCCATATTACCATTTGTCATTTATGTTCCTCATAAGTCACGTTACGCAATGCCAAATTTTTTGCTATATCAAGCTAGCGTAGCGGCCGCGAGCGTGCCATGAGCGTGGAATGCAAGTCATATGTTGCACATGACATATCATGATTCCCATATTACCACTTGTCATGTAGGTTCGTAATACAATCACGTCACGCAATACCAAATTTGGTGTAACGGCCGCGAGCGTGTCATGAGCGTGGCATGTAAATCATGTTGTACATATGACATGCGATCATGATTTTCATATCACCATCTGTAATTTTGTTTGTCATGCAAAAATATCTCATCGTACCAGTACATCTCGGTAGCCCTCATCCCACGAAATATGCATCCTACCTACCATCTCGAAAGAAGAAAATCCCGAATAAAGAAACTGCAACAAGCCTACGGCCGAAATCCGGACACAAGATGCACCGATGCAGCAAAATATCCAGGAATCCCAGCCCATGTTGTCAGCGTAGTCGATAGCGAAGGCAAAGAGAGAACGTCAGCTAGCATCTTAACCGCAGAAATCGATACGGCAGAAGAAACAGCCATAGCCCTAGGAATCTCAACCTGTGCTGAGACAGCAATAATACTAACCGATTCCCAAGCTGCTTGTCGAAATTTTCAGAAAGGGATAATTTTCAGGCAGGCATTAGAAGTTCTCACCGCTGCAGCAAAGAAGAACCTGCCAGAAACGTTCATCGTTTGGACTCCCGGTCACGAGTGCCTGATAAGAAATGAGGCAGCCGACGCTTCCGCCCGAGTTCATGTTCACCGGGCCTTCCCACCGGACGCACTGAGGAGGAAGGAAGATGTGCCGAAAATTTACAGTGAAATATTGCAGCACTACAGGCTAGGCAGAAGAATTTATCCGCCAGCTCACTCCAGCCTTACTAGGGAAGAGGCAGTAGTCCTCAGGAAGCTGCAAAGGAACACTTACGCTCATGGCACACTACTTCGCCGTATCTCACCAACTGAGTACTCGTACAACTGCAAGTACTGTGATGTCGCGGACACCCTATGCCACATGATATGGGGATGCAGACAAAACCCAAGCGCCGCCACACTAACCGAAGAGCAGTGGGAGGCCAAGTTGTCTGACCCAAGCCTGAAAAATCAGCGAAGCTTGGTTCAACGGGCGCGGGAGATGGCGAAGACCCGCGGCTACCTGGAAGAAGGAGGCCGCCCACCTTGGGCGCACAGTGCGCTTGCTCGCAATAAAAGTTTATTCTCTCTCTCTACAATTTTGGGATATACCAAGTTAAGAAAACCGCCTCAGGAGCAATACGGCCATGGCGTGTAAGTCATGCTTTTCATGACAAGTTAGTCATGATTTTCATGATATGACCAGTCATTCATGTTCGACGTACAGTCATGTCATGACATAGTAATTTTAGTATAAATCCCATTAACGATACAGCTGGTAGAGCACAATGTCGTAGGCGGCTAAATAGATAGATAGATAGATAGATAGATAGATAGATAGATAGATAGATAGATAGATAGATAGATAGATAGATAGATAGATAGATAGATAGATAGATAGATAGATACGCTCGAAATCGTCGAAGTTCGCTAAGAAATGCTTCGCGTTTAAAACAAAGTGCGTAGCTTGATCTATCGCTGCAAGGCTGGAATGAACAGCAGAGCCAGTTTTCGACCTAGCTTCAGCTAAGTGTTAGCTAGTAATGCCACGCTTTTACTGGAAATGTCAAGTTTTTGCTAGCAGTACTAAGTATGGGTAGGCTTGGTCTTTATTCTCCGGTTTCCGGTGGTTTCCTACACTACGCACGGGTTAGGCGCTTTTTGGCGGGAGCATGACTAGCTTTTACCTGCTTTTTAGCGGGCACATATCACGTGAACAGTTGTTTCATGATGCGATTTGAAAAGGGCATGGCACTCAGCTTGTTGGTATGGCTTAATGACGGCGAAACAATTCGAACATCGAGGACAGAGGTAGAAACAAACACGGCCAAGCGCTGACTTGCCAACAATGCGTTTATTTGTACGAACACGAATACACCTGCTTGATTTGTGCGAGCACAAATATAGGTGGTTATTCTCGCACTGGCGTCTGTGAATGACTGCTTACGAGAACGCGCCAACAGTCTTGGAGCGAGGACTAGTAGCAATATGGCGATGCATAGTGCTAGGTGCGGCCTGTAACGCCGATTTCCAGCAGAAGCGCATAGTTCGGAGATGCCTAAACTCCTTAGATCGAAAAATCCATGAAGCCTTCTTAATTACCGTTGGCTCAGCATGTGTCAGTTCACCTTCGATAGCGTTAACCGCCAATAAGATGCGCTATATGCACCGTTAAGAATAGGGTAGGGGCGCATGCGCCCTGCGTATACTAGACTGCGCGCATGCACCATATACCTGTACAGGGTACGGCGCATGCGTTTTCAAAACCCTTCCTTCTTCTCTCACGATAAAGCAGAAATAAACGCATTGTTCGTAATCAGCGCTTGGTACTGTTTGTTTCTTTTTGTGTCCTGTTATTTCGAGCTGTTGTACAGTGGCGATTTCAGTCACGCGACTTAGCTTTCATAAAAAACTGAAGAAATTTCAAGGCTATGGTAGCCCTACCGTCAACCTTCGAAAGCCAGTAAAACAATTTGCCTCGAGGTCACAAAGGCTTAGGGGAGATATGAGGAACATAGCATTGCAGTAATTGCAATCTATTATGTGGGAGAAACATTTCTGTGCAGAAGTAAAAGTGGCACGTATGTCTCCCTTTGACGCACAACGGGTTAACCTCTGAACTTTTCAGATGCCATGTATTAGGAACTAAGGAGGTAGCTTTCAAGCATTTCTGCATTTGGCAGTATCGGCCTCAAAGGTTTTCACTATAGCCTAGTATAGAAACCTAAATAGCAGCTGTCGACATTTTTGCTGGGTCCTGCGACCGACAACACTAGAGTGTCGGGTGACGTAGTTGACTAACAAACACACACACTCACAATCGAAGAGTACCTTAGACAGGTGGGAAACAATGCCGTTACCTCACAACGCTGTCACCGAATATATCCTTCTTAAGAACAGCTGCACATATAGATGTTTGCTTTTATTGAGTCTTTTTTCATTGAAAGTGAATGTTCTTTTTATAGCTCCTTCGTTATTGATTGTTATTTGAAAGGCGCTGAAATTTTTGAAGCAACAATATACAAGCAATTTCTGTTCCACATGATCGGCTGCTTCACGTTCTTTACCAATCGACAGCTGCGCCGTAGTTTACGCATTGTCAGACACATGCTTGGTTTTGTATCTTATTGTTCTTAGCAATCATTTGCAGAACGAATATTTCTAGCATATATTTCTTTATAAATCGGAGAGAGAGAGTGAGCGCGAATTTCCCAAAGTAAAAAAAAGAACGAACCCCAGTCCGACTCCATTAAAAAAAACAAGGCTGAGTCATCGGGCAAGGCTTCAAGTTTAAGATGTTAGAGTAACGCCTGAATGGCTCCTCCCCAGCCACTCCTCCATGGTCACGGGTCTCAGTTTGGTAGGTATAAGTGTCCAATACCGCCCATGGCTGCATGGCCTCCTGTACAATCTCGCCAAAAATGGGCGTTATCATTGAAGCCAACGGAAGCCTCGCAGGTGGGAGATCCGCCGTTGCCTTGAATGTAGTGCTGAATGTGTGGATTCGGTAAAAAAGGAGTTTAGACACGCCTCACCAATACTGCTTCACGTTTTGTGATGGAGTGGGGTGGACCAGGATGAGTCATGCGGTTGTTACGCATCTCGGCTATAGTCTCGCGCAAAAAAGCGCGGGTCGAAACAGCCTTCGCTAAAAGATGAGAGAAATTAATGCTGAAATAAGCTGGTACGCCAGATGCCTGCCATGGCATATGTCAGCATTCGCTTGAGTATCCACGACGCTCGAAGTGGTAATGATTGTCTGCCTAATTAGAGAGTTTCGTTCCTTTTTTGGACGGCAAAGTATCTGCGTGAGATAAAAAACAGCCCACCGAAAACTAAGAATATTGACATTCGGTCATTCACGAAGATTGTCAGCATTTTGCTCGCACTTTGTCTATCGATGTATTGTCTGAAGCCGTATATAAGAGTGCGAGGCAGTTGTCCAAGCTGGACAGATCGATCGAAATGGCGTTCCATAAAACTGTTGTGCTGGCCGCCTGTGGTGAGTCTGCGTAGTATGCATACCAGATCCTAGCATCTGGTTAACCTCCCTGCCTTCCTCTTTTCTCTCTCTTTCTCTCTCAAATGTTGATCGATTTCTAAGCCAAGGTGTCATAACTCACAGATTTCAGTAGTTGTGTCGCACGCGAGAAATCGGTGCCGGCGAGTGTGCAGAACAGTGGCCCTCGAATGTGCGCTGGTTACTTGCGTATTTGTATTTTAGAACTGAACCATTTCAATATGCTGTAGTTTTCTAGCAAAGCATCGAGCTTAAACGAAGTTTACGGCGAAAATAGACGGAAAGGATGACAATTTATTGGCGCGTCTCGTTTTCTGATGAGCAATGCGGAAAAAGAGAAATAAATAAATAGGAAATACCGTAAACCGCGGAAATACTACACCAGGAAGGGATGGCCTGCGCCTATGTAACGTTCTTAAAGGGCCCCTAACCAGCCTCTCAAAATGCAAAAAAAAAAAAAACGAGCGCATTATTCGCTCCTGGCGTTTCTCGTCTTTCTTGCACACATTCGTGACGCAGACAGTGATTCCCGTGCCGTACATAGTATACATGCTTTCGATTGGTCTATATACATGAGATGTGAATTGCCTCCTGGACTGCTTTGCCATGCATCCGCCCATCCGTTCTTCCTTGACTCGCAGTACTATCATGCGCGATAAACTGATTTCACGTCATTTTGTATGTTTCCGGCTGCGCAAGCTGCGATAACAGCGTGTAGCCGAGCAGCGCGAAATCCTGATAGGCTCGAGCACTTAGTGCTGACATTGTTCACGTGCTTCTAAGAAATAAGTGGTGAGGAGGATATATCGCCTGTAGAAAGGGTAGCGAAGGCGAGGAGGGAACAACTTCCCTCGTCTTTCAACGCGGGGTTGTGAGAGGCCCTTTAAAAACTGTGATTGCCACGCGCCATACCAAGCGTGACTACTAAAGTTTTCTAAAGGTTATAAATGGCATAAATGTTTATAATCACTTACCCCGCAGCAGGCCTTGAAAATGACCACACTCCTGGCGTAGGCATAATCCGAAGTCGCCGCTTCATGTTGGCTGGAACACGCCGCAACGTGTCGGGAGTGATGTTCACCAACATCCTAATAGTTTCTTTCGGCGCTGCTCACCAAGAAAATGATCCTTCATGAACGTTTTGTCGCAAAGCGCGTTAAAATTAATTGGATAATTTTTAAGAAAGCTACAACGCAGTGAAGTACATCAGTTCTAAAAGAATTGTCCTGCATGTGCGCCGTTTCACAATAAGTGATTCTCTCTTGGTGGTTGGCTTGTGGGCTATCAGCCATTTCTTATAGGGCAATCTCATCTGTTCTCCAAGGGGCTTGGAATTTCACGTCTAAGTTCGTGGAATTTTTGTCTTACGTAATTTGTACTTATTTGCGCATTGCTGTGAGTATTAAACTTTTCGCGCCATGATCCGGAGATGATTCGAAAGTCACGTTCCATCATGTTTAAGCACTTGATACTAAAAAATTAATAACAATTTTTTTTCGAAGTCATTTGGGAATTCAAGTTTAGATATCACAATGGCCTTGCCATCCTGCCCGTAGCATTAAGCTAACACGACCAAGAACTGTCCTCCCTGTTTTTTTTTTTGCATCCCTCAACTATATAAACCCTAAAGTTTATCAATAAAAATCTACTGGTTAATACACTTTGTATTACGTTACAGGATCAGCCTTAATTGAACTGCATCCGTCTCATAAAAAAACGGGGGCAATTCAGCGTGTGCTCGTTATGGAAGGGCTAACTGCTAAAACGCTGCTAAATCGGTGTTCTTTTTTTTCTTTCAGCGACCCTGCTTGCGCTAGTTGCAGAGCAAGCGGACGGATTGGTGAGCTTCACTTTAAATCGCCAACGCCGCCGTAGCATTTGAAAGCACCCACATTTTTGGAGTCATAGCTAGGAGAAGCATACTTCTATGTGTATATATGACACCGCCTTGGACTATGCCTGAGCACAGTCTTTTGAAATTAAAAGACAAAAAAATACAGCCACAGTTATTCAGGACACTTTCGGCAGAATCTGGGGAAAAAATTCAAAAGTATGCCGACGCACTTTCAGATAACGCGACTGGCATGACTGAGTTTAAACATGTGCCAACTTGTCCAACAAGCAACACTCTTGAACCGGTACAGTATTACCGTACTTTACGGGCAGTAAGGTGGCAATGCAAGCTAAAACAACACTCTACTATGGAGAGGAAAGGTAATCGTTAGCTGCGAGTTATTCATGACTGTTAAGGGTAATCGTGTGCAGCCCACAGCGCAACGCCACTTGCCACCCATCGCGGGCAAGCACACAACGAACTGAAATTCACACCCCCACCAACGAAGCACTGGCCCAACACACGTGATCGTAGCCTCGTTGACAGCACACGCTATTGTGCACCTTGTCTTCCGTCGATTTGCTCTGAATGACGTCTCACATACAAAGACACCAATAATTGTGGGAAGCCAGGTGGAAGAGTCGGGCAATCAATTCAATTCGTTTATGAAGCCTCTGCGCATCTCTCTGGCTTGTAATTTGGCATAAACGACCAGAAATGTATTGAGGAACATGCATATATATATATATATATATATATATATATATATATATATATATATATATATATATATATATATATATATATATATATATATATAAAAGAAAAAACGGGGACACGTACGAGAAAGCAATACTTGTATTGCTTTCTCGTACTTGTACCCGTTTTTTTCTTATACAGACCGAACCCACTGAACTTTCCTGCTGAATATATATATATATATATATATATATATATATATATATATATATATATATATATATATATATATATATATATCGCGAACACCACTAATATATGAACAACATATATTAGTGGTATTCGCTGTGCTTTGAAGCTTCTTTTCAGAGTATCGATCAATTTTCATAAAACTTGTTTAGTTTGTGTGTATTTGCACGCTGATTTTGAATATGCCAATATTTTTACACTAGTGCATGACACGTTAAAATATCGCATTTTATATGCCATGTTAGGAGCGACATGTTTTCCTAACCTTGAACGAGTTAAAAAGTAAGCATATTCAATAATATGAAATAAGGACTGTATGCAATAAACCGGAATGCGAGTTTGAAACCCTCTTAATTAACATTTATCGTACGCTGAACATTGACAATTAAGTGTATGTCTAGCTGGAGCTTCGCTCACGAGAGTTTAACATAACGTAACTTTAACTCGAATGGGCTCAAATCCAGTATTCTTAGGTGGGTTAGTTGGTTCAAGAAAATTATGGCAGGGCAGCGCAGTAAACTCGTTTAAAACTATTGCACATCATTTTTATTCCCTAATTAAAACGATATATTTGTGTACTTTTCACCTCTCTAGATTTGAAAAAAAAAAAGGCGGGCTTAGTCCGTTCCTCCTTCCCGCGTCCCACACCACCACAGTGCATGCGCGTCCCCTCCCCCCTCTCTCCTACGCTCACCCCCCTTTCTCTACTCTAGGAATCCTCTTCGGAGCGGCGCCACCGTCCGACATCCCCACAGCGCATGCGCGTCCTCTCCGCCTCTCTCCTACGCTCACCCCCTTTCTGTCCTCTAGGAATACTCTACTCTACGGAGCGGTTCCCGCGTCCCACACCCCCCTACAGCGCCTCCCCTCTCTCTCCTCTCCTACGGTTCCCCCCCGTTTTCTCCTTAGGAATCCTCTACGGAGCGGCGCGCAAGACAGGTGGTGCGACAGCTGCATACTCCGCTGGGTGCACCACGGTAGTTCCGCGGTATGAAAATGACGGAGCGCGCCTCATTCTCTCTCCTGTGCAGCGCCGGACAGGAGAGCGAGAGCGGCGACGTTTCTCCCGCTCAACCTAAACATCTCCCCGCTGCTTCGCATCGACACATGGTCCCCTTTAGCGGGAGATGGGGAAGTTTTTTTTTTTTAAGTGTGCAAGAACTCTTCGCGAAACGGGCACGCCTAGAGGTCGTGCATATGATGT